>JAZHEH010001385.1:0-15261 GCA_036589455.1 Ateles fusciceps | reverse complement strand
AGTCCCACATTCACTCTTCAAGTCCCTGTGTGACCTGATACTTTCTGGACTCCAGACAAGAACCTGGGTGCTAAGAGGGCACTGAGCTGGTAAACACTTAAACACTTAAGCCATCTGCAGACAGCAGAGGGAAAAGAACACTCTAACACACGCCCACTTGGGCTTACAAAGTCACAGACACACATCCCAAGACACTACTGTGGGGCCAGAGCCCAAAGCACTCACCTTGATTCCTGTACCTGCCCATTTGCATGCTCCCCTTCCCGTAAGGGTTTTGAGTTCCAGACTCAACAGAGAAGCACACTCCCTGTTGTACATCACGCACACCGTGCATCAGGAGTGCGCCTCTCTCTTGAGCCAGGGTACTCCAGGGCACTCTGTCATTTCAACAGTGCTTCAGAGAAACAACCATCATCCAGGATCCACAGAGGAGGTGGCTATAGCTTTCTTCAAGCTTGACTCAATTAGAATCGTCATGAGAAGCCTGGAGTATTTAAAATAGTTAATCACAAAATTTTATACTGTGATAATAAACAAGCAGTGGCTTTTAGGCATTAGAGACACAAAACCTCAATCATGTCTATTTCAGTGTCAAACATTCAGGAACTACTGAACATCATAGCTGCAATCATAGGAGGATTGGGGTTGGGTCCTCTCTATTCTTAGTTGGAGAAGCTCATGAAGGCTTTTGTTTTCTTCAATGGCACACAATTCCTGCAAATCACAGGGAAGCTACAGTTCCCATGCTTAGTACAAACATGGAGAAAACCCTGCTAGGAGGACATGAACATTTTCTAATAATATTTTTAGGAGACATGAAGGATTTTAAAGAATTATGCAAATGATTCATGCTGTGTGCCATTTGGCACATTTTATTATTTCACAGATTAGTACCATTTAGTACAGGAGCAGTGAAAACCTGTCCGAGTTGTTAAAAGCATGAGGCATCTGTAGGCAGAATGCTGACATTAGCAGCCCACAAAATGTGGACAACTGTAACCATAAATTAGAGAAATTACTAAGGAGAGCCTTACAGAGAAAGACAAAGATTTGATGGGACACAGATGTCTAATGTCCCCACATATGTGTATAATTTCATGGCTGTTCCTTATGATATTTTGAAGATTTTATTCTCATTCTTTTGGGAAGTAACACTTTTAACACTCCCTCAGTCAACAGCTAGAGATGGCAGTCCCAGATATGAATTATTTAAAATATTACATTAAAAGCTTGTCCTTGCACATTGTATCAACACCTCTACTCTTGCAAAAGGTGAGGTTCAGCTACAAGCGTGTGCATTCACCAAGAAGAAAGAAATATGTGATTATGTCTTTACAACCATCTGTGATATCCTGGACCTCATCAACAAGTTACAATTTTTAAAAAGTTTAAGAAAGAAGAGCTGGAGTGAGTCTTTCTGCCTCTCAGTGTTTCCTGAGTCTAGTAGTCCACAGACCAGGGCCAGGGACAAGGATGTGTGGCCTGTGTGGTTGCAGAGGACTCCATACTTGAAAGGCCTTTGCATTTGCTATATGCTTTCTGGGAGTGTCTAGAAATTCTTAATAAATTTTGAACAAGAGACTTGCATTTTCTTTTCTGGGGCACCCTGCAAACACACAACTGGTTCTCCCAGTGAAGCTCAGAGTACTATGGGCCCTGTGGAAATCCATATTCACTCTCAAAGCACATCACCCAGTGAGCGCCGCACTGCCCTGCAACATAGGAGAAAGCAGTGTGAGGAAGTAATATCTGTGTATGCCTTTAAAAAACATTTTGGTCTTTAGACCATTTATAAACCAGTGGGCCAGTCAGAGAATGTAAACTCTGCCACCAATGTGGCATTTCTAAACATATCTCATTTTTAAAAGTATTCAATGGGAGTTTTCCACTTGGGCTCCAGTAAAGTCATTTGTAGCAAGCAGCATCACTACCAAGAACAGCTGGAAAAGCAGAATAAATGTAAACATACAGATGTGTGAAGATATCTGAGAGTTACTGAGGCAGCCAGGATATGAAACAGAGAAATAAATTAATATTCAATGTGTTTCTTCTTTCTTTTCTAAAATTTTGGGGACATTCGTCAAATTTGTGTATAGGGCAAAGCAGCTGAGAATTGTTATTGAAGGCTACTGCTAAGAGGAAAACAATGATTGGAGATTCATCAATCTGACCTTTTTTTTTTTTTTTTTTTGAGACAGAGTCTAGCTTCATCGCCAGGTACCAGTCTGGAGTGCAGTGGCACGATCTCAGCTCACTGCAACCTCTGCCTCCCGGGTTCAAGCAATTCTCCTGCCTCAGCCTCCCGAGTACCTGGGACTAGAGGCGTGCACCACCACGCCCAGCTAATTTTTGTATTTATGTAGAGATGGGGTTTCACCATGTTGGCCAGGATGGTCTCGATCTCTTGACCTCGTGATCCACCCACCTCAGCCTCCCAAATGCTGGGATTACAGGTGCCACGCCCGGCCAATCTGACCATTTTGAAGAAATAAAAATCACATGGTAGGACTATCAGGGAATTCAGAATCTGCGAAGTCAAGATCCTGGAGAGAAGAAGAGTGAAAAGAAGGCAGTCCTGTCTGATATTAAAGCATTTGCTGCATTTTCACATTCTGTAGGGCAAAAAAATATGAAGGTAAGCAATAAGTCAGTGAAAATCAGAGTATCCAGCTGTCTACAGTCCTGATGTGGAAAAAAATAAAGTGCAGTTTGAGAATAAGCAAGGGCTTAAAGACCATAGGTAATGCCCAAAGCTCTAAGTTAGGACACCAGTAACAGGGGAAGGGATGGAGAGAGGAAAATGAAACCCTACATAAGCTGGAAACCGGCTCGAGTGAGCTCAGTCTTTGAGTGGATTATGGTGATCGACTCTCCTGGCTGAGTTGCCTACCAGAATATGAGGTGAAAATTTTGGGGGAAGAAAAACACATTATTCAAAGGAGCTACAAGTCTTCGCAGAAATTTCTAGAATTTAATAAATAGAAATAAAAATAAGATATTATAAAAAGGAACACAAGTGAATGAAATATTGAAGTTATCAGATACACACTTTAAAAATACCATTAAATATGTTCAATTAGAAATATGACAAAAGGGGTTATTTGTTTCTGGTAGTGTTGTTGCAGTTCTTTGTAGATTCTGGATATTAGACCTTTGTTGGATGCATAGGTCACAAATATTCTGTCCCATTGTGTAGATTGTTCACTCTGTTGATTACATCTTTTTTCGTTCCGAAGCTTTTTCATTTAATTAAGTCCCATGTATTTGTCTACTTTTGCTTACATTGCATTTGCTTTTAAGGTAATAGTCATGAATTATTTTGCCTAGGCTAATATCCAAAAGAATTTTTCCCACATTTTCTTTTAGGACTTTTATAGTTTCAGGTCTTACATTTAAGTCTTCAATCCATCTTAAGTTAATTTTTGTATGTGATGAGGGATATGGATCCAGTTTTATTCTTCTTCATGTAGCTAGCCAGCTTTTCCAGTATAATGTATTGATTAGGGTGTCCCTTCCCAGGGTATGTTTTTGTCTACTTTGGCAAAGATCAGTTCGCTGTAGGCATGTGGCTTTATTTCTGGATTCTCTCTGTTCCATTCATCTATGTGTCTATTTATATGCCAGTACCAGGCTGTTTGGGTTACTACAGCTTTGTAATATAATTTGAAGCCAATTTGTAATATAATTTGAATGCACTGCCCCAGTTTTGTTCTGTTGGTTTAAGATTGTTTTTTTTAAGTCTATGAAAAATGATGTTTGTATTTTGATGGGGACTGCATTGAATCTGTAGATAGAAAAGTGAGCACAGGAAATGACAGACATTTTTTCGAAGGAAGTCATATAAGCAGCCAACAAGCATATGAAAACATGCTCAGCGTCACTGATCATCAGAGAAATGCAAATTCAAAACACAGTGAGATACTATCTTACACCAGTAAGAATCGCTTTCATCAAAAAGTCAAAAAATAACAGATGCTTGTGAGGAAGCAGAGAAGAGGGAACACTTACATACTGTTGGTGGGGATATAAATAAGTGCAACCTCTACCGGAATAGTATGGATATTTTTCAAAGAACTAAACACAGATCTATCCCCCACAGCAATCCAACTACTGCATATCTACCCAAAAGGAAAGAAAAATTATATCAGAAGACATCTGCACATGTATGTTTATTGCTGCACTATTCACAATAACAAAGATACAGAATAAACCTAAACATCCATCAAGGTGGACCAGATAAGGAAAAGATATATATATATATATATATATATATATATTCATATTTGTATTATGTTATATATACTTTATATATAACATAGAATTATATATACATATTATTATGTAAATTCATATATATATATATAACACACACACATACCAAGGACTACTACTCAGCCATAAAAAGGAATGAAATCATGCCTTTTGCAGCAACATGAATGGAACTTGAGGCTATTATCTTTTTTTTTTGGACGGAGTCTCATTCTGTTGCCAGGCTGGAGTACAGTGGCACGATCTTGGCTTACTGCAATCTTTGCCTCTCCAGTTCAAGCGATTCCCCTGCCTCAGCCTCCTGAGTAGCTGGGACTATAGGCACGTAGCACCATGCCTCGCTAATTTTTTGTTTTAGTAGAGATGGGGTTTCACCATGTTAGCCAGGGTGGTCTCCATCTCCTGACCTCATGATCCACCGGCCTCAACCTCCCAAAGTGCTGAGATTACAGGCGTGAGCCACTGCGCTCAGAGGTCATTATCTTAAGTGAAATAATTCAGAAACAAAAAGTCAAACATCACATGTTCTCATTTGTAAGTAGGCGGTAAACCGTGGGTACACATGGACACACAGAGTGGAATAATAGACCCTAAAGACTGGAGAAGGTGGGAGGATGGGAGTGATGAGAGTTGAAAAATTACCTGCTAGCTACAATGTTCACTCTTCTTGGGTGATGGCTGTGTGAAAAGTCCAGAATTCACCATTATGCGATGTATCCATGTAACAAAACTCCATTTGTACCCTGTAAATCTATAAAAACAGTTTTAAGAAGAAAAAAGACAAAAGGTATAATTATACCAATGAACAGGGATCTTTAAAAAATAAAGTGAAAATGAAGAAATAAAAATTTATATATTTTAAAATGAAAACGTAATGAAGGAGTTATATAGGAAATGGGGCAAACTGAAGGCAGGATTACTGGTCAGTAGAAAAGTTAGATCAGAAGAAGATACATGTGGCAGGCACGGTGGGTCATGCCTGTAAACCCAGCACTTTGGGAGGCCGAGATGGGCAGATCACCTGAGATCAGGAGTTTTAAGACCAGCCTGGCCAACATGGTGAAACCCCATCTCTACTAAAAATAGAAAAATCAGCCAGCTGTGGTGGCGAGTGCCTGTAATCCCAGCTACTTGGGAGGCTGAGGCAGGAGAATTGCTTGAACCCAGGAGGCGGAGGTTGCAGTGATCCGAGATTGTGCCATTGCACTCCAGCCTGGGTGACAAGAGTGAAACTCCATCTCAAAAATAAATAAAATAAAACAAAATAAAATAAAGTAAAATAGATATACAGGCAGAAGCTTGTAGCTGAGAAAGTCTTAAAAACAGATGTGCCAGTGCACATGCACACACAGAAAACAGCATATGAGATGTACAGGAGCTGGTGACATTCTTGTAATCAAAGTCCTGTAAAGACAAGAGAAGGAGAGAATTCTTTAGCAGCAGTATTGGAAGAGTTAATGGCCCATATTTTTGGAAAACTAAAAAAGACCTCAAGCCACAAATCCAAAAAGTACCATAAACACAAACAGGGGAAAGACAAGGAAAATGACTAAGAGGATTTTCACCACCGGGCCTGTGTAAAATAAAAATAGAAAGATTCCCTACACAGAAGAAAAAGTAACAGAAAAAAAAAAAAAAAAACAATGAAAATTCAGGAAAGAAGGAAGAATACCAGCACCCATCAATATGTGGTTAAAACTAAATCAGTATTGGCTGTACAACGGTCATGACAATGCCTTGTCAGATTTAAAATACATGCAGAACAAAACATGAAGATTATACAAAGTCTAGGCAAGAGGGCATTGAGCTAGCATTTTACATTTCCAGCACAGTGTGTGAAATAGCAAGGTTGCTCATTTATATTTGGCTGTAGTCCGTCATTTATTTTTATTTGAATCCCCAAGGCAATCAGTAGAAGAATGTTTGGCTATCAATCTATCTGAGAAAAATTTGACAACCAGGGGGAGGATGGAATGGATTTCGGCAGGCCAAAGCCCCACTAATGACTCGAAGAGTCAGACAGCGTGCAAAGTTGTACTTTGAGACACCTCAGAAAAACGCAGAGTCCGCAAAGACTAGAGGGTGAATTCCAGATGGTGGAAAGCCCCACAGAAATGAGCTGGATGTCATTTGTTGTTTTTCCTGTCAGTTCACTTGCAATTCTGGACTGAGATTTTGGGCTTGGTCCAGGCAGAGAGTGCTGCTGACACACCAGCAGAGCTGTGGGTTGTTGTGGAGGGATTGTGATGAAAAAACTAGAGACCCAAGGTCCCCCAACATATGTCTGACTTTCCCCCTCTCAGCACTTACGGTAGCCTGAAAGTACGAGGGGCTGGAAGGTAAAGAGCTAAAACAAAGCCTCTGTAAATTGGTAGGTAACTTCTCAGAGCCAAAGGATGCAGGAGAAACAAAAATTCACCCAGTGGACAGCCAGCTAAGGATGCCCCAGGCCACAGTTGAAAGGGCTGCAGAGGAGCTGTGAACCTGTGTGGTCATCTGAAGTTGTGTGCTGTGTGCTGTGGGGACACCTCCTGACTTTAAATATTTAGAGACTCAGAATCCCAGATTAGCCACCAGAAGATGGGACATTATCTGGAAAGAAACAAAACACCAACAGTTGCAATAGTCACACAGTGCTCAAGTTGGAGACTTGAGAGTCCTCAATCCGAGGTTGGTTTCTCCTTCAAGATGTTTGTCAAATTCATTGCTTTTTCATGACTGCATAGTATTCCATTGTGAATATATACAACATTTTTCCTTCATTTTTAACCACTGATAGACACTTAAGTTGTTTTCATGTCCTGGCTATTGTGAATAATACTCCTTTTGGAGGAGGGTCACGGTGAGTGAAATAAGACAGTCACAGAAAAACACATACTACAAGGTCTCCCTCATGTGTTGAAATCTAAAATGTTGTTCTCATGGAAGTAGTCAATTGAATAGTGGTTACTAGAAGATGGGAAGGGTAGGTGGGAGAGGCAGATAGGGAGCGAGTGGTCAACAGGTGCAAAGTTATAGTTAAAATAGAAGGAATAAACTGTGATGCTCTATGGTAGAAGAATGATGAGTTAATAACAATGTATATTTCAAAGCTGCTAGAAGAGAGATTTCTGAATGTTCTCATCACAAAGAAATAAATGTTTAAGATGACGGATAACCTAATTACCCTGATTTGATCATCACACAATGTAGACACGTATCAAAACATCACATTTTACCCAAAATAAGTACAATTCTTATGTGTCAGTCATATAATAAGGCATTTGTCTAATTCTGAAGCTCTATAGTGCAAGAGTCATAACACGCTCTGAGGAGCACAATAGAGTTTTCCACAACATCTTGATGAATGATCAGGAGAAATGGCCCAGGACTGGGTGCAGTGGCTCACACTTGTAAGTACCAACACTATGGGAGGCTGGGGCAGGAGCCTCACCTGAGGTAAGGAGCTCCAGACGAGCCCAGGCAACAGAGCCAGACCCCATCTCCACAAAAAGTTTTAAAATCTAGCCAGGCTTGGTGGTGCACACCTGTAGTCCCAGCTACTCAGGAGACCGAACTGGGAGGATCCCTTGAGTCCAGGGGTTCTAGGTTACAATTGGCCTTGATGGCACCACTGCACTCCAGCCTGGGCAACAGGGTTCTCAGAAGAAAGTCTGAAGGACTATATCCTAGCAACAGGAAAAATCACTCACAGGCTGAGTCTCACCAAACTCGCACTCTGCTCACCCACACTCTGCTCGCCTGTTCGTGACTGGGTGAAGGAATCAGCCCTATAATCTGTTGGCCGAGGAGAGGAAAAGGTAGGCCCTGCTTCCCTTAGAAGATAGTCTCATTCAAAGACTCAAGGTGATAAAATAAAGACAAAAGTGGAAATCAATGATCCAGTGAACAAACATATTAGAGAAAATCAACAAAACAATAAGTTGCTTCTTTAAGAAAAATCGTAAAAGATAAAACCCTAACAAGACTTGTTAAACCTGGAGCATTGGCAGAGAGGCCAGAAAGGGTACACTTAGAGCTGAACAACCACCAAGAATGAAAAGAAACAAAGGTGAATGGGCTCACTGTCTACCCTAAAAAAATACCTAGACAAAAACTCCTCCTGTGTGAGGAGATTCAATATTATAAAGAAGTTATACAGTTCCAGAGTAATCTGTAAATTTAGTATGATTACAAACAAAATCACAGGAGATTCCACAGTGGAAATTAAGGAGCTGATTCTAAAATTTAAAAGAAACTTAACAGTTCAAGTATAACTAAGTCAATCTTGGAGGAAAAACACAAGAGTGGAAGAGTTATATTACTTGATATGAGGGTGTATAGTAAGCTAAAGTAGTTAAGATGGAGTAATGCTGGCAAGAGGGAAGAAAAAGAAAAAGAAGGGAAAAGAAAAGAAAGAAAGGGAGAGAGGAAAAGAGGGTGGGAGAGAAGAAGGGAGGAAAGAGGAAAGGAAGAAAGGGTGAAAGGAGGAAAGGAAAGAAGGAAGGGAGGGAGGGAGGGAGGGGGGAAGGAGGGAGGGCGGAGGGAAGGAAGGGAAAGAAGCCATGAAAAATGATAACACAAAAACAAATCCACATACACATGACCATGTTTCTATCTTTTACAAATGAAGCCAAAAGTAAAATAACACATGTAGATTAACAAAAACAAGAGGTCTAAAAACATGTTATTTGGAAAAGATGTCAAGACGGCGACATTTGTAATAAACCCAATAAAATTAAAGAGCCAGTAAATTGGGCTAATAGGATAATTTCATATGGGGGGAATGCAAAATCTAAATATAACATAATAGTCATAAATCTATATGTACTAAAAATCAAAGCATTAGAATGTATAAAGAAAACAGTTTTATATGAAAGTGAATATTGGTAATAATCTCATTGCAAGCTAGTTTTCGTATTTCTAGTAGAGACAGGGTTTCACCCCATGTTGGCCAGACTAGTCTTGAACTCCATCTCAGATGATCCACTGGCCTCGGCCTCCTAAGTGCTGGGATTACAGGCCAGAGCCACCGTGCCCGGCCTGCATTTATGTTACTTAAAATTACAAAGTAGGCCTGGTGCGGTCCTTTACACCTATGATCCTAGCACTTTGGGAGGCCAAGGAGGGCATATTGCCTGAGCTCAGGAGTTTGAGACCAGCCTGGCCAACATGGTGAAACCTCGTCTCTACTAAAATACAAAAAAATTAAACGGGCGTGGTGGCATGCTCCTGTAATTCCAGCTACTCAGGAGGCTGAGGCAGGAGAATGGCTTGAACCTGGGAGGTGGAGGTTGTAGTGAGCCGAGATCACGCCACTGCACTGCAGCCTGGGCGAAAGAGTAAGACTCCACGTAAAAAACAAAAATTAGAAAGTAACAATGTAGGAAACCGAGAGGAGAGGTTTGAGAGGTGGTTTAGTGAGGTAATCCATGTTTTCTAATAATAAATTGGCGCCTGGTCAATTTATTAATCAGAAAGGAATAAATCGGCCTGGCGTAGTGGCTCATGCTTGTAATCCCAGGACTTTGGAACGCCAAGCGGGACGGATCGCTTGAGTCTAGGAGTTCTAGACCCGCCTGGGCAACATGGTAAATCCCTGTTAACAGAAAAACAAAACAAAACCCACAAAAATTAGCAGGGCATGGTGGGCCACACAGATAGTCCCAGCTACTCTGAAGGCTGAGGTAGGAGGATGGCTTGAACCCAGGAGGTCGAGGTTGCAGTGAGCTATGATGGCACTGCTGCACTCCAGCCTGGGCGAGAGCAAGAGTCTGTCTCAAAAAAATAAAAAACAAAAAAAAAAATAAAAAAAGTAAGTAAAATTAAAAATTGCCAAATCAAGGAATAGCTTAACAGTATATTATTGAGAGAAATAAAGGTTGCAGTTAGCAGACACCAATGTTCACTTAAAGGGAACTGCAGATATTCCCCCGGGCAGGAGGCTGCTGCTTTTCCAAAAGAAATCTATTACTGACTACCAATAAAAAAATACATTGTAGGTATGTTACAATACACAAATAGCTAAACTGGATACAGCCACGACCATATTCTCCATATTCTAGCACTGCTCTAAGCCTTTTCATGCTCTGAAATAGCTACTACTATTTCCTCCATTGTAGAGAAAACAGATGCCAGAGGTTGCTGTGGAAGGACCACCCAAACTGAGCGAAGGAAACTGACTTGTAAGTTTCAGACTGCTCCTTACATTACCACATTTTAGTTAACATACCTCTTAAAATACTGGTTCTTTCTGTATTTGGAGGGACTCGTTTTGCAATTTGAAGTTTTTTCTTGCACTAAGCATTTGGTCAGACTAAGATCATCTGTGTTTTATGTCAGTTTACCTCTTTAGACATTGCTCAGCTAGGAATATAAATATGAGCTAACATCTTGTGTGTAAAAGGAAACAGTTGCTCACAACCATTTTTGTTTCATAATACAAATACAAATCAGTATGTTATTGGAAATGCAGGCTGGGAGTGGGGGAGGTCGGGGTGGGGGAACGATGCAGAGGGAAAAGCCCCGTATCTGCTTGGAGTTCAGCACTGGGTCTCTTTTTCCTTCTACCTTCCTTCTCACCACTGCCACAGTGACAGAAGCACAGGGCTGCTTTTTACTGACACCTGCTGGGACAGACCTGGCAGAAGGCTTGCAGATTTGCTTGTTCCCTGGCTGCCTTTGCCAGCCCCTGAGTCAGCAGTCCACTCTATTTCATGCTGAGCTTGGACAGCTCAGGTTTGAAAAATTTCCCCTTCCCTTGGGCAACTGCTTTCCAGCCTCCTCATCATTCTTAAAGGAGAATGACCTACATGCCAGCCTGACAGAGACTCAGAAATTTATAGAAGCCTCATTGTGAGCCTAAATCCTTAACAGGGGCTCAAACTGCCAACAGCGAAGGAAGAGAGAGGTTTTGCAGGAGAGCAGGAAGTCATTAAAATAATGAATCACCCGGCTGGGTTTTGAGCTCCTTTCCCATTAATTTAATGGAAAGATTTATTGTCTTTACAATTTATGCTTTCATAAATTTTGCATAAATTTATCATTTACATCTTCACATAAGTAACTCCTTTGTGTTTTATCACTGAGCAGATTCCATGTAGCAAACCAATGTTATATTTTGGCAAACTCACGTTATAGCTTAGAAAATATTAAAGACTCATTGTAAACTGAGGGCAGAATTAAGCAAATTATATTTACCTTTGTGACTGCAAAACTTAATGATTCAATGCTTTTTCCATGAAATTTGTCTTTCAATATTGATAGTATTTTTTTAAAAATTGTGAATTAAATATCAATTAAAACTTTACCTTTTTTTTAGAAACTGTGACTTCACTAGTTATGAATGGACTTGAAATGTGTAGTATTTTTTAAGTTTCAAAATTATTTGCCATTTCATTTACTTTTCCAGGAAGAGAGTGAGACATTTTTTCTGCTGTGGCCTGGTTTTGGTTTTTGTTTTTGATCATAAACAAAATTAATAGAGCCCAAAATCTACTAACTCAGTCCTCCCTTGGCAATATGCCTTTTTCTGATTTCTAGACATTATAGGTATTTTTAACACACTAATTTTATTACTTAAAAATTTAGAAAAGTATTACAAAACTGAAAAGCAAAGGAAATTTGAAATCTTAGTAGTAATCCCATCATCCAAAATCACCATCAATAATATTTTGGCATATATTATGTTAAAATGCGTTTTAGCATGGTTTAATTATATTCTGTTATATTATCTCTGCATCAATAAACTGTTTTCCTATGTCATTATTTTTCTGAATGTAATTTTAATGTGTGACTAATACTAAATCTTAATCTTGCTGTAGTTGACAATTTACCTTGTGAGAGGCATTTAGGTTGTTTTCAACTATTTAGTATTCTAATAACCAGTTAATATTCTAATATCTTATTATTATAATAATATTTTAGTATATTAGTATTATCATTGTAGCAATAACTTGTTTTTAAAACCTGCTCATTTAATTTGATTGGATCTGTGCGTGGACAATTATGTTGGGAACATAGAATGTAACTGGCCTTGTTTCAACCCCTTAGACACGGCCCTCAGTTCAGGGGAGGGAGGGGTTTTCTACTGGGCTGATAATGCAGAACTCAGAAAACGTTGTTTTCTTCTTTATCCAGTGTTTTACAAAAGCAGAACCAAGATGTGGCTGTTGACTGGTAAAGGGGAAAGCATGTATGCTAAATGCAAAGCAGCCTGAAACATTGTATTCACAGTCAGATGGGAGATGCTTGCCTCCCCGGCACTCTGCAATACTTTGTGGGGAGGGGTCAGGGAAACAAAAAAAAAATTTCAGAAATACAATGAACTATTTGATGTATGTCTCCAAGTCCAATAAATGACAACAAGAAGGGAAAATAAATTCCTTTGCCCTAAACCTTTTCTGATTATCTCCATGACTGGAGGGAAGGACTAACGTATTTCTTGACTTACCTATTTCCAGTCACATGTCCTTGAACCACGTCACTTGTCAGGGTCAAAGATAAATTCAGCACTAGTCCATTTAAAACATATCACTAAATTCTGGAAGTTTAATCTCTCCAAGATTGGGAAAAAGCTTCCCATTCTGAATCAATCTTAATCCCTGGTACAATGATTGCTCTTGGTATTCATGATCTCACTGTGGCAGCCTGGGTCTCTACAATATTGCACATTGTCTTTGCTTGTCTGGGACTCCTAAATGCTCTTAGAATGTGAGGTAGTCTCTTTCTTGTTTTAAACTGTCCCTGATCTCCTCTTGCCATTTGGCCCCTAGTCTTGCCTTCAATGGGCACTTCATAAGCGATGTTCGTAGGTGATATTGTGACCTACATTTATGACTGTGTGCTGTGAGCTGGCAGAATCCCATCTCCAAATAAATATATTCACTTCCATTACCCCAAATTGGTCAAGTAACTGACTCTACATCCTTCATTTCCCTAAGGGTCTGCTGCCTGAAACCTAATTCTTTGTAGCACTACAAAACAAAACAAAAGGACTGACTCAAATTCCCCCAATTCTCAGTTCAGAATGTGAACTGAAAACAAGAAATGTTGCATGGCTGTATTAGACATATTTTGTCTCTTGCAAATAAAGAGTGGACTTTCCAAAAGCCAGATAGAATTATCAACCCTGTTCAATGTTGAAATCTCAACTGACTTGAATTTAAAAGCTTTTCAAATCATGTATGTGAATGTCTCAGTGCAACTGGGCAAATGAGGAATTTGGGGGAAGGGGTTATGGAGAACTATTTGGGTGACTTGGGATATGCTGACCTCGGAGCCCACTGAGCTTGCCTCACCAGCTGAAGCAGACAATCAGCCTATTGTTTGATATTGATCCTGTCTTGCTTGAAGACTGTTGTGACCTTACCTTAGGGAATTATCTTACAAGGGGAAGGCAATTTTGTCCTCTATCATGTCCTACTGCTTATGATTCTCAGATTTATAACCAGTGACAGCTCTGTGCAAAGCTTGGAATCAAAACTTTTTGCCTCAAAATAATTGCAAGATTTTGGTAATTTATATAAACAAAATCTGAAAAATGTATTGGAATGGATGCTGTGGGTGGGTAGACCAAGGAGAAAGGAACATACTTTTAGATTGGCTTCAATTAATTGATATAATCCAACTTCAAGAGACTCCAGGTTCAAGTGGTTCTTAGGCACCTGTGAGGGATTTTCATTATTTGCCTGGTTGGTTAACTAAAATTTAAACAATTTCAGTGGTTCACTCTAAATGAAATTGACATGTTCAGTTTTCCTTGGTGTAGTGTAGAGAACACCCAAAACTGTGGGGTAGATAGAAATATTAAAATGGATTTATCATATGTGATCTTCTCATTGACACATTGTTCATACTGACAGTGTGGTTTGGGAATAGAATTTGGGAATAGAATTCTTTTATTATTAAAGCCTTAAGAAACAGATTGGTAAGGAAACGTCCAGTACCTTTCAAAAGTGCTTTACTGGCCGTTTTCTGAAAGTGCTAATGAGGAAATGTGCCCATCTGATTTCGGTGACCCTGGACAGCGGGTGGGAGAAACTAACAGAAGCATGCTGGGTGTGGCTAAGGCCCAGCATTGCAATACAAAGTGTCTCATCTACAGAAGAACTGGGAACAGCTTGATTGATCATTTAGTCCAGGATCAGCTGTGGACTAAACAGGAACCCACAAGTCATTGGGGTATTTATGATGTATATTTACAACACAGATATTTTAGTACAGGGGATTAGGGGTAAGCGACAGGGGGTGGCGGGGATGGGGACAGCAAACCACCATGGCATGTATGTACCTATGCAACAATCCTGTAGGATATAGGATGTGCACATGTACCCCAGAGCCTCAAAGTACAATTAAAAAAAAAGAATAAAAAAATCTCAAAGAAAAAAAAGAGAAGGAATACTCAATCATGAATAAGGGTGACCCATTATGATCTGAGCATTATAGGATCATACTAATTACAACCCGTCTTCCATCATTCCATGGAAATTGCATACATGGCACTTGGCCTTCTCAGTTCTCAAACCACCATTTAATGAGCAGGCTACTCACATTTTCAACATCCGGCTCCTAACACACTCCCACCCTTCTTTCTATTTATCTGTGACTCATAGAGATTTGCCTATGACTAGATGCCTTAGAAGGAAAATGTCTGGATTACAGATGGCCCTCCATGTTATGGAAGGCTCTTCCTTCTGAAACTCTATTTCTATCATGTCAAAGGGGTCAAACTGTCACCCCTTTGTACAGAGGAGAAAAGAAATCCTTCAAGTAAATAGAACTTCATTTACCTTTTTTAAAAAATATTTCTACCAATTCACGTGGAGAGATCTTATGGTTTAGTCCAATAGTCAGAGATTTGAAAGAATGTGATATTGTTGGCCAGCAGATTAGAAAAGAGCTATTAGAGAGAGATGGCTGAAGTGATAATATCTGTGTGCCTTGTGAATGCTCTCCCAAAGCCAAAGACCACTGAAGATAACGTGTTTTACCACAATTGTTTAATCTCAGGTA